>VWZV01005847.1:318468-333603 GCA_013397155.1 Irena cyanogastra
ATGTAAGACAGGGTAGTGTAAGGTAAAGCTTGCACCTGAAGGGAGATGGATTCCTTGTCTGCTGTCACTCAGGGCTCTTGCAGGTTGAACTTCAATAGACACAGTCTGAAAAAGTGCCATTGATTTCCCTTCCCAAGGAGATGCTTGTGAAACTCTTACATCCAATATCAAAGTGCTAGAGAGGAGCAGGGAACACCCACTTCTGTCTTGTTCCCAGGATTGCAAAATATGGCAAGAGGGATGTTATAAAGACTGCAACAAACAGTCTTACTTTGGTATAAAAGCCTTTGGGAAAGTGCCCGAACTCCCTTCCTGCTCCCCAGCAACTTTCACAGGTTGCTCATGTCCAGTCCCCCAGGACACGTCCTGCTTTCTTGACTGAGATGTTCACATAAAAGACATTGTTTACAATAGGCCATGAGGAAACACTAAAAGGTAGCAGTCAGTGATGTCCTGATTCCCTGGGAAGACCAAGGATTCTCCTTGGGTGGACAGAGAGAAGCCTTGGAGAGATCTCTTCCAGCAAAACCCACATCACCAAACAGCGTTCCCAGACATAAAGCCGTGCTGACAGCAGCAGGACAAGGATGGGCAGCCAACAGCCACACTGCAGGGAGTCCAGAGTGACGCAGGTGATGCTGAGGTTCCTGAGACAAAGAACAAGCCCACAGGTGCCTCAGCCTGAAGCTAAGCTGAACCCAGCTGCCAGGGATGCCACGGAGGCAGCAGCCGCTCCAGATGGCTGCAGGAGACAATGGCAAGGAGCTGGTGGCTCTGTGCCTGGCCACTGGGTGCCATCTCCAGCCCCAGCCAGGACCTCTTCAGCTGCAGAGGGACAGAGCAATGCCTGACCCTGGACTGTAGAACAAACAGGTACAAACTCTAATGCCCCCAAAAACCCCAGGACTCCCTCTCCATGTGGGATAAACACACCTCCAACATGGTCTTATTTAAGGCAAATGTTTAGTGAGAGATACATTAAAACAAAACAAAGTCTTCCAAACCGCCCCCCTTTCCTTGACCCTTCTCTTCCTTTTAGGAAAAGAGCAAAATGTGTAGCTGTGGGACACATCTGAGCACTGAAGGGACCTGGAGAAGGTCCTGTGGGCACGGACCTGACAGATCTCTGTCTCCATGATGCCCCTGTCCATTGGCATCCTAAATTCCCAGCAGGAATTGTGCGACGCATGCTATGGCTTTCAGTTTCCAGGACTGACCTAAGGGAAGGAGGAATGGACGAAGACCACCTGCCTAACAAGAAGACATCATCTTGACAACCTAGGAAGGTCTTTCCCCACGCAATCTGCTAGACTGCTTTGACAGATGTCAAAGATTGCACTTACAGGGTTTGTCCTATGTTTATCCCAGAGGTGAGTCCCAGCTGGTGGGGGAAAAAAAGGTGGGAATTACACAAACATTCCAGACATACATTGCACTCTGTGCACCTTTCATGCCCAATGAAAAGGCAGGAAATGTTAAGACAAAGAAAGGAAGCATGTTAGAAAGACTGAACCTTTCATCAGAGACTATTGAAATTCTCATAACAAGGGCTGGTATGAAAGGTTGCTTATTCTCAGAGGTAAGACAGTGCCATTTCCTTCCCTCTCCATGCAGCAAACACTCATGACAAATCTAAACCACAGCTGTAGGGCATGAGACACACAATGCAAATAAAGGTTGCATCTGAATCCGTCCCAGCTGCATCACCACAGCTATTATCAGATTGAAAATCACACTTCAACCAGTCAATACGCAAATACTGTAGTATTGCACCATCATAAAAAGCTATAGAATTTCAAAAGAAGTGTCCTCCAAAAATCCAGATCAAGGCAATAATAAGGAAAATGAGAAATGATGCCAGTCTGACAGTCTCGCCCTGTTCTACCTAATGAACTAAAAAATGTTTGGTGGAATACTCAGTGCAGGAAACAGAGAAATATCCTACACACCACCATGTCAAAGTAACTGACTTGTAAATTTACTGGTCACCTTTGGTCTTGAAGGTTTATCCCCTGTTATATATATATATTTATATATATATACACCTATTTATATACAATTACGAATATTAATTATTTATAAGAAAAATACCTGTTAGAAATTTCTACTTAAAAACAGTTTACATGGACAGATTTTGGCAATGAATTCCACAGATAAATTATGCAGGTTAAAAAATATCTCTGGACACAGAAATCAGAAAATACGTGCAACACTCTCCTTGAAACAGTATTTTTACACCCTTTAACAGGTTCCTTTTACTCCTTGACTCCATAAGAAAGGCTCATGCACACACAGCAGCCCCAGGCCTCGGACAGAGGCAGAGATCATTTTTTCATGTACACAGCCCAGCCCAGCCCAGCCCAGTCTGCCCTACACGCAGCACCAACAATGCCGTGTCTGTCCCTCAGTCAGATGTCATCTCACAAATGTGGGTCATGCCAGCATGCCATGCTGGCTTTGATTTCTGTTATTTGGGGCAATCAAGTCTCCTTTGCAGGGGGGAGCAGCCCCCTGATGAGGGGAGAAAGGATTTAACCGGAGATTACATCTCTTCTGGAAATTTGCAAGAAAGGCTCATTTAGGCCTTTGTGGACCTTCTACCTCCTTTCATCAATCCCGTGCCTGACTACATCTTTGGCTGGGCCATCTGCTGGTGCTTAAGATGCCCACAAATTAGTGATGACAGCCAAAACCGTTGAAATTTAACATCTTCCCTAGTGAAGCACAGTCTGTGAGAGGCTGTCAGTTGTGAACTTGCCCACCTTTTTCTTTTAAGGTTGGCACCCTTCATCAGTTTCTGGTCACGAGATCCTACAAGCACAACTCTTTAAAATTTGCAAACACACACCACATAAACTTTGGGACCAGACAAGAGCTTCAGAACCGTAGACAATACATTGGTCAACATCAAGACCTGGAAACTCATATTGCCTCAATAACATACTAAGTAAGGCTCAGATCTGAGAAATTCAAACAGGCCACACTAGTCATAAACCAGCCTTCCTTTTGCAAGGCTCACTTTATGCAAGAAAATCCTAAATACAGCAGAGCAGAGTCAGGGTGCACTCTGGAGGCTCTAGTGGATGAAGGCATTTTTAGTAAATGCTGACCCAAGATGAAATTTTTATGTGCTATGAATCCCTGATGCAGCTGCAAGATATTGGTAGGGACCTCAGAGGAAAGGAGAGACTTGAAGATCAAGGGTCTTCCCCACCCCTAATAACTCCCTCACCATTGCTTACTTATTGCCAGACTCAGGTTTTTAATGTAAGTGTCCCTTAAGAGAGGAGTTCTAAAATAATCCCTGGAGCTAACTGGACTCCCATGAGCAAAATTTTTTCCACACTTCTTAATTTTAAACAGAAAATGATGGAAGTCTCTATTCTTCCAGAGATCAGAGGAGGGTGTAAGTGGGTGAGATGAAAGGTTTTGAGGGAGTAGCCTGCAAAAGACTCAAGAAGCTGACCTGGTTCTTGGGCTGATGCTGGAAAACAGAGACGCAAATCTGCTCTTCTATTACCACTGCACTAACATCACTTCCTGCATTATTCACTTCTACTGACTCACTAAAAGCTTCCTACACTTCAGCATAACTGGTACAGAAAGTATCCATGCCTCAGTTTCTGCCACTCAGTTACAACCCTGAATATACCTCGAGCAGCATCACTACATAAATTCCAGGGGTTTTTTCTTGCTTTCCTTAGTGTCAAACTCAAACATGTTTTTTTTTTAATAATGATCTGAACAATAAGAATTTACAAAAAAATGTCCATCAGAAATGTAAGTAAGCCTAATGAAAATACGTACTAAGTCACAATCTGTATTTCTAAAATACAGTGGTTAGTAACAAAGGTGGAATTGGACAGACTTTAAACAACTTTTTATCACACTGAAAAAGTGTACAAATACCACTTAAAACAGTTGAAAACTATTTTTTTACAACCTATCACAGCAACCATTCTAGACAATATACAGTATATCCAAAAATAGTAGCAGTCATAGATGGAAACTGATAACATTTGGGCACTGAAGGTTAATCCGTTCTCGAAAAAAAAGGAACAATGGAGAGTGAAATAGAAACTCAAGTCCCATTAAAGAAAACTATTTTAAGGGCAGAATGATGAGTTTTAGCATCAATCATGGGAAAAGAGTTCAAAGTTTTTCCTAAAGGATCTAAATTTGAAACCTTGGGAAAAGGAACTGTTTGCACTGACAGCAAAAAAAAATCTTAAGGGATAAGTACAAATACAGTGTAAAGATAATCCGTTTGTATTTTTTAAACACTACAAATCTGACTGTTCATTTTGAGCTTTCTGTGATTAAGGTCAGTAAAGACTCAATGTTCAGTCAAGTTTATCCTTATTTCTTTATGCAGTTCCAATGTACTTATCTGCCTGTAAATCATGGTACATGCTTTCAGCACTGAAGGTGCATTGACATGGATTAAAAAAGAACAACTGCAGATCGCAAATAAACCCAAATAGAGTGGTATAAAAATTTTCAATTTATACTGGTTTTGGCATGATTTATTTTTTTTTAAGAAATTATATTCTACTTTGCATATTACAGAGGAAAACCCAGGAGAAAACCAAAAGAGGATCATCCCTATCTGCCAGGAAAGCTACAAGCAAGCCAGGCGAGCCCGGATGCTGCTCCCCGAACACGGGGCCACCCCCTGGCTGAAAGGAAGCCGAGCAGGTGCCTACATTAAACCAGTGCACACTTTGTCAGCTTGCATTTGAGCAAGCCCATAAGTGCTTTGCCAGCTCAAGGACTTAATCACATTTGAAATAAGCTAATTTAAGGAATAAAAGTCTGCCAAAGGTAATAAAATTGTTTGCTGATGTGTCAAGTCACTCCTCTTATATAAAAGAGTGTATTTATATGCAGTGTGGGTCTGTTCCTATTCAATAAGTGATTAAATACTTACTGTTTGCAGGAATAGGGCCAAATCTGGAGTAATTTTAAGTATTAGGGGAGAAGTGCTAAATCCCAATGTATCTAATTTAACTATGCAAAACAGGGAATATTACTGCCTTTGTTTTACTTATGAGATTCAGAGGCATAGGGAAATAAAATGCCAGATCCAGGGTGCCAGAGAAGCCACTTGCAGAAGCTCTTGTGCTTCCCAGGCAAGTGTCTTCTGCAACACATGCTGTTCCTCTCCTGTTGTGTTGGGCAGCACAAGGGACAGTTGGGCAAAGGGCCGAGAGCCCCTGTCACAGCTCCACTGGCTGCACAGTGGTTTGACTCCCCCTCTGAGTGCCCAAGGAAATGTCTAAACTAATTAGCAGAAAGTCGGTGGCTGATTTTTTTTAATCAGAGTTTTTTCTCATCCAGCCCTTGGCATATGGTTTCATCCAATTCCCTCCTCTTCGAGCTTGATGTTCTTGGATGCTGCTGTCACCTGTTCCTGTAGCATGAAGGGGGCTGTAAAACAGGGCCTCACTGGAACTTGCAAAGATTCAGAGCATTTCAATATACTCTCTAAGCAGGTGAATTTTCACTGTACTTATGTAAATCTGCCTTTGTCCTGTGCTTCTGTGCAGCATATCAGAAACCTTGCTCTGTGTCCCCACAAGACCACCTTTAAAGTTTTATTTTTAAGTGATAAATTCTCAACCAGCACAGATTGACATTTTTAAGCATCATTAAACTGTATTATATAAAATTCCATGTTGCTTCAAATTATTTATTCAGATTGTATACTCTGGGTTTGTTTTTTTTCTTGTGCTATATTTAACATTGATAATTGTTATATTTTGAAATACATTTTCAAAATAGCTAACTGATTAAGTGTGCTTAGCTCAAGAATATGTCTGCTGCACTGTGCATGGCAAATAGACAGTGCTTCCTGACATGGTTTGGCATGGATAAGTTTTTAATCAATGCACGAATTTGAAAAGAAATCACCGTTGAATGTTTGATATAAATTAGGAGTCTGGCTCACACCGAGGTGTACCCACACCTTGCACTGTGTAAACAAGTTAGTTTCCAAGTTCGGCTTGTGGACTTCCTTCGGCTTGTTCATGCTTTGAACGCGTCCGATTTCTTCCCACTAGCTTAGCACGGTGGCTGTAAAAGACACGCCGAGCTGGTTGGGCTGCGCCCCGCGCAGAGCTTGGCCGGGGCAGCGCGGATGCCGGGGCAGCGCCCGCTGCGGACGGGAGCGCGATTTGGGCCGGGCTCGGCGGAGGCTCGGGGGAGATGCCGCAGGAGCTGCTCCCCGAGCGGCCCGGGCGGGGGAGCGGGGCCGCAGCCGCTCCGCCAGACCCGAGAGCGGACAGGGAGAAAGAAACCCCACGAGGCGCAGAGGTAGGTTCAAAGACGCCGCATTTCGCTCGGTCAGATGCAAAACAGCGACGGAAAACCCACCCTCGGCCACCTGAAAGGTCTGGCGCGCAGCTGGGGCGCTGCTCTACAAGCTGATGCTTCAAAATTCAAAAACCTTTTTCAAAGGGCGAGCGGCAGAAGAGCATCCCCGGAGAAACAACCTCTGTCCCAGCTCCTCACCAAGCAGGACAGCCGGACAGCCCTGTCCGCCGCGCTCCCGCTGCCCTGCCCGCCACAACCCTCTATCCCTAGACCTGCAAAGAGGCTTAAACACGGGCTGAAGGCTTGGGGGAAAAGACAGCGGCGAGGAAAGGGGTCGTTCTGTCATTTATGTGGTTGAAATATAATTTTAAAAATCCAGCATTTAAAATAGTGCAAAATGGAAATCCCAGCTTCTTTTTTCCCTCTACACATCTGTGGTTCAGCAGGTTGAATGCAATTTACCTAACCTGAATGTGTATTATGGGCTGTAAGATCTAAGGTTCTAAGGAAAAAAATTACCTCGTGAAGTCATATAACTTACATATGTGGGTTTTCAGAAAGGTCACTAGTGTTTTAAAATCAAAAGTTTCCTATGAATTTGGTAAAACTGTACTGTTAAAGCTTACACATAGACAAAAACGTCAGGATGCCTTATATTGTGTGAAAATGAGTATTTGATGTGTTTGGGGTTTATGTCTTCACAGTAAAAATTTCACTTAGAACCTTCATATAACTCAACTATTCAGTAATTTACCTGAAACTTAAATTTTGAGCTGGAACATATCCAAGTCAGAAGTTTAATTCCATCTTTAGCCAGTTATCTGCTTTTGAGCAAGGTGTTTTAAATAAATATTTATTGCCATTTTCTCTGATTTCCAATTGCCTACTGCAGAATTAGTTGTTATTATTCTGTAGCATTGCAAACTCCAAACAGACACAAAGAGAGAAGAAGGACTAGCGAATATAGCCTTAAGCGGTCTCCCACAGTTATGGATTAAAAAATGTTTCTCACACGGAAGTTTTCTATACGGAGAAGTGGTGATGTGGCTGCTGCACCGCACAGTGCTGGTTTCCAGGGGCACTGTGCAGCCGAAAGCAGCTTCCCACAGTAGTGTACCTGCCTGCGAGACCCCACTCAGCCCTGGGCTGTGCCCTTCTCCCAGCACAGCCCCCAAGCAGTGACACTACTTTGTGAACAACTTTGCCTATTCTTTCTTCTTCATTCTCCTCTGCCTGGGCGCTTACGAAAAGCAGGAGTTTTTATAAATTCTGGGCACGACCTTCCATCTCCAAAGCTACCTGTGAGTGCCCGGCCCCCGGCTGTCGCCCCTGGCCCCTGCAAGGGAGCAACAGGCTGGCCGACTGCCGCGTCCGCACCGGGCACATCGCGGTGACACACGGCGGTGACCCGATGGCAGCCGCCAGATGCGGCACCGCGCAGCCTCCTAGGAGAGGTGATGCGCTCGGTGCTCCGAAAGCCGCTGAAGTGGGAAAGGGACAGACTGCCAGCAACTTGTGAGGCTCTGGATCCGGCCCAGGGCCGGCTGAGGAGCGGGGACTCGGAATTTCCTCTGCCCCGGGCTGCGCCTGGCGGGAGCCGCGCCGAGGCGCAGCGGCGCTGGGACGGGGCCCCGGGCGGCGGTGCCGGCGCCCGGGGCAGGTGAGGAGGGTCCGGCACGGAAGGGACGGTCTGCTGAGCCCCCGCCGGGGCCGCCCTGGGGCCCTGGAGCACGGCACACGACCGCGCGGGTTCTGGGCCAGGGCGCCCGCTTTCCCCCACCACTTTCCTCCCCGCGGGACGCTCCGGGGCCGCCCGGGGACGAGCAGCGCCGAGCACGGCGGGCGCGCCTGCACTTGCTGGTACTCCTGGCCAGGCACGTAGGCGGCGGGGTTGCCCGCGATGTGGAGGGCGATGAGCACCTCGCCCTGCTCGCCGTCGCCCTCGAGCTCGCCGTGGTGGGTGCAGAGGAAGAAGAAGGGCGAGAAGCGGGCACGGGGGGCAGCCGCCCGGCCCGCCGCCAGCAGGGCACCCAGGGCGGCCAGCAGGCAGGGCCAGCCCCCGGGGACGCCCCGCCGCCGCTCCATGCTGCTGCCGCCGGCGCCGCTGGGGCANCCGCTCCTCCTGTTCCTCGCTCTGCGCGCCGGTGTGCGGTGCTGCCGCCGCGGACGCGGGGGCTGCGAGCTGGGCTCTGCCGCCCGCCCTTTGTCTGCCGCCGGGTCCCCGTCCCTGCCCTGTCCCGCCCTTGTGTCCACGACCTAGCTCCTGCCCCTGCCTCTGCTCCCGGATTCCAGCCCCTGCCCTTGCCTCGGTCTCTGTGCCTGCGCCTGCACTTGCCCCTGCCACTGCCCCTGTCCCAGCCCTTACTCCCCACCCTGACACTTGAGGCCCTGATCCTGCTCCTTCCTTGTTTCCTTATCCCTGTTTCTCAGCCTCAACACAAATGTCTCTGCTTCTATCCGTTAATCCATCCTTTTGTCCCTCTGCTCTATCCCCTATCCTTTAGCCCTGTCCATGTCCTTGTCCCTTTGTCCCTGCCCCTGTGCACCTGCCCCATCCCCTATCTTTTTGCCCCTATTCCTCTGCCCCAGCCCCTGTCCCTTTAACTCAGCTCCAATTCCTGCCCTTCTGCCCCTGTCCACATCCCAGCCACAGCCCTGCCACTGCTGTACCCACTGTTGGGGAAAATGAGATTTTTGCTAAAACCTTCTCCACTGCCATTTCAAATTGATACACATGCCCAAGCATCCCCAGAGGTGGGTCGGTCAGCTCTGGAGGGGACCAATGTGTGAGTCCCTGGGGAGTGCAGGTCCCTGGGAGAAGGCTTTAACTCCCCAAGAGTGTGTGCCCAGGCCCTTTATCCCAGCAAGAGGGGCAAACCCAGTGGAGACCAGAAGGGGAATGAGAAACTGAACATAAAACACTGGCAAGTTGAAGAATTCATAAAAACATAAATTTTTAACAAAGAGGGACTGGCAGAGGCCATCAGGAGATGGGAGCAAATCCACAACGGTTTAAAGCCTCCACCATGCTGCGACTGGATCCTGCCCAGCGGCCAGAGACAGCCGGGGTGAGCGGCAGTGACATGATGGAATTGGAAAGGAGAGCCTACCTGCCAGCATTTTTGAAGGGCAGAACTGGCACGGTGCAGGGGCTCCCTCCTGGATCGGTTTCAGTGCCAGAGGGAAAGGTTCCCTCCACGGAGGCACATGGATGGCCCCACGCAGCTGCCCCACGTCCATGCAGGCTGCTTGCCTGGCCCACCTCCCACCCAGCTGACGGAGACCCCGCCCGCAGTGGCCCGGGGGACATCCTTGCCATCTGCCCAGCCTGCCTTTTGCACTGGCTCTGCTTTGAGCCTGAGTTCACCACCAGCAGCAAAACGTTGCCGTGCTTCCTGTCTAACTGGGATGTGCCTCACTGGGGATGGAGTGAGGTGATGTCCCTCATCAACTTGGATGGAGAATGCTCTGCCTTTGCTTAGAGACAAAAGGCACCAGTGGTGCACCGTGCAGGGGATGGGACACATGTCCCACCACTGGCTTTTAGTGTCCCTGGCCACTGCTGTGGAAACTGGGCCTGACAGCAGCTGATGAGGAGTCAGTTTGGCTCTGGGGCTTCCTTTTTGGGTGGTTTATTTGTTTTTCAGCTTTGGGTATTTGTTTGCTTTGGTGGTTATTTTTTAACATCTGTGCCTCCTCCATATATTTCAATGCTTGTAAAAGTGACAGACTAATAATATAATTTCCTCATGCCAAAATCTCATGCAGGCAAAAGCTGTGTGGGCTCACTGGTGAAACCACTGCCAGCGGGATGTGTTCTCCCTTGTGCTCTCCTCTTCCCTCCAGCGAGGGCTTGCCAGCGAGGCCAGGCCATGCCAGAGGGGCTTCAGCTGAGCAAACACACCCTGGCTCATGCCTGCTCTGCCCAGCAGCCATGGAAAGCTGGCCAGTCATTTTGGAGGAGGCTGCTAGATGTGGCCAACTCTCTTGTAAGATAAGGGAGTGGAAGGGAAAGGGGGTGATGGGCTCCCAGTGCTGTAGCAGGAGGGGATGCTGTCTGTCTCTGTCAGGATGCTACTGTACCAAGTTTCCAGCAAAGCCTTTTCTTTTTTTTTTTCCAAGAGAGAATTCCCTAAATAATCTTGGGACCATGGGATAGCTAACCTGCGAGCAGATTTCAGGGCTCAGATTAGCACTCCCTGAAGTCATTGGGATTTGGATAGGGCCTGTGTTGATGAATTTTACACCATTTTCTTTGTTTCCAGCTGCTTAGCATCCAGAGCAGCCAGGACTGTTAGTGCAGCCAGCATGCCTCTTTCTTCTAGGAGGTGTGTGTCACTTACCAAAAGGGGACAGTCAGTAAAAGAAAGTGAAAATGTAGCAACTCCACTTGGAAGCCTTGTGCCTCTCCTTGGCAACCTACATCCTCTATTTCTTTATGTTATGGCTTTCTCTCTCCTTTCTCATTTGTTTCTTACACTTTCACAAGATCTCTAATGTCTTCACTGGGCAGAATGGGGAAGCCCCACAGTCACTGCCTGTTGGTAGAGAATCCAACAGACACCCCAAACCACTAATATTCAAGCACACAGGGATATTCAAAGGGGCTGTTTGGGACCTCAAACTCCATTCCCTGCACCCTCCAGAAATAATGTAATAGACCTTCAGTTCTGACAAGACACCTGTCTTCTCAGACCCTACCCATCTAGGTCAAAAAGTGCTTCCCAAAACTCTCTCATACATTTCAGGCTCATCTTTGCATAGGAGAGTGATGCTAGTAGTGGCCTTCATCAAAAACCAGGATACTGCAGAACCCACAAACCCTTTGTAGGGACTTTGCAATGTCCCTACAAAAGCAGGAAGACATTTGCTGAGACATTTGCAGGGAGCCAAAGCTGTGACCAAGCCCTGTGCATTGGGGGGAAGGAAGAAAAAGAAGCTTCCATAGTCTGCCGTTCTTTCCCTGAAGGAAAATTTATTCCTAGCCCTAGCTCCAGCACAATCTCACTGATACAAGCATGATTTACTCAAAACCACCCGAAATCCTCAGCTGATGTGAAAGATTTTGCTCTAACCCAGAGCACCAGCACAGCTGCTCAGCCCCTGCCCCTGAGCAGCCTCCAACAGGGCTGGGCATGGAGGGAGCCTCCCATCAGGCTGGGCTCCATCTCACAGGGACCAGCCATGGCCCTGTGGGTTTTTGCCTTGGCTTCATATCCCCTCACTGCTCTGAGTAAACACAGTTCCTGATTTTTGAGGGCGAGGGATTTATGAAACTACTTTGGCCAGAATTTTTCATACCTCTCCCACTGACAGCAAGGCTAAGATATTTTTATTAATAACATCAAAACAACTATTTAAGAAGAGTGTCTGAGACCAACCCTCCTGGAATAGGAATAAAAGCTTGTAAAAATAATCTTTATTTTCTCTCTTGTCTGATCCAAGATGTTTGTGTAAGTTACAACTATTCCCTGTTAAAAGCAGGACCTACCTAATACCGCAGGATGGAGGTTACCATGAGCTTTCACCTCCCATGAAGTATGTTTTTTAACACAAAACAACAAGGAATAAATTGAGATGAGAGCTGAGTAGAGACTGTTGTCTGCAATGGAGAATGCAATAGGTGGAATGTAAATAATTACTTAGGAGGTACAGGCCTCTTTCAAGCATGGGTGGTGGTGGGAAATCACAGCACAGATGGACATGGCTGCAGTCCATATTAATTTAAGGAAGTGATTATTCAGGCAGTAGAGCTGCTCACTTCATTCAGGGAGTGAGCTCACACCCCAAAAGCAGAACTGGAAAACAAGCAGCAAGTAGCTACTTTATTAACATGGCCACAGCAGATAATTTTGAGAAGATATGGGCAGGTTAGGGAACTATTAAGTAACATAGAGCAGTAAGAGGCTTTGTCCAAGCTCCTTGGGTCTGGGCAAAAGGCCTTTGTGGAAGAATGTAGAAAAACACTTTTGTCATTGTCACCATGTGGAGAGTCCTGATGCAATCGTTGTCCCCTGCTTTCAGCAGCTTTCTACAAAAAAAAAAATTAAGGAAACTGTCTAGAGTTTCTACATAATCAGCTGCAAATAAGAAAGAGACATGGAGCACTAAATTGCATGTATGATTTATCCATTGTGGTACAGCATGTAACATCTGACAGCAGGACAGCAAGCTGGGGCACTTTTGATTTTCTCACGCTGATGAAGCTATGAAGTGGACTTTCCAGAGCCAGATTTTTCCATCAACTCTTTATTTTCTACTCATCTGTATGAGCACTCAGTGCTGTCTTTGTATGAATTTACTCTTGACAATCACATGTACACACAAAGTAGACCTCAACAAACTGAGAGAGACCTCTCCTGCCCACCACAGCAGGTGGGCTGTCAACCCATCGATGCACATCTCCTGCAGGCTGGAAACCCTCCCTCCGCCATCCCAAGGTGTGGGGGGTTTCTTTATGATCCCAGTCAAGGACAGAAGTGGGGAGCATGGGTCTGACCATGCTAGAGTAAGATGGACCCCCTCTCTTGGGTCTATCAGTGAAGTTGAAGTTTCAGGGTAAGTAAAGTTTGGCTTCAGCAAAGTGGAAACCTCTGACCCGTGAATGCTGGACAGGAAAGTTAAAAGTAATTAATAGCTAACTTATCTCTCTTTTTCTTCCAAAACAATGTCTTCAGTTCATGCAGCCTCCTTGTTTTCTCCTCCTATTTATGCAGGGATTTACCAGAGAGGCCTGGCACTCTGGAGTTGCCTTGGCCATGCCAAATAACCCTTTGGGATGAATCCCTTTTTTGTGCACAGGACTTGTCACAGTCAGATAATAAAGCAGTCTTGCCTTGCCAGTTTCATGAACTTTGCTCTTAAGCAGAGCCCAAGTAATTTCTAAACAAAGGCCTAAATGTGAAATTATAGGCAACTTCCATGCCTATGTTATTACGAGATCTTAATTTTTTCTAGGGTAGGAACAATAGCAGCTGTTTGGCTGCTCCATTTTCCAGTGGGCTGCTACAATATGCACCATCTGTAAACTGACATCTCATGATTTCATCTGAAAACAGAGTTTTAACTTTACACATTTTTCTCTCTCCCTTTTAGTGCATTTCATTCAAATGGGTTTAAACTTGTATTTCTGTATTGCTTATTAACTTCATTGAGGTATGAATATAAGAGAGAATATTAAAAGGCTTTTCTTTTTCAGAAAGGCATTACTTTACAAACACTGTTGGTGCTATCAAATAGGTGAGCCTAAACACTTAAATTTATTATTGATCTTGTAGCCATTGAAAAGAATATAGTATTTAAAAATAACTCCGTACTGGGGAACAAGTATTTAAAACTTTCTATTGTCTGCCTTAATAATAGCTTTTAAGTGTGAATACTTTCAAAGAGTAGAAAGTCCTTGTGTTCAATATCTTATATATTTTATGGGATTTCTATAGAGATGTAAATCTAGAGATTTAACTCTCTGCTCATGATTAGAAAAGTAGGTAGTGGGAGGGACACAGCTTAAAATTAATCTCGTTATCTATTATGAATAAAAATAAAAATTGCTGAAGACAAATATGCAACAATCATTATGGTTCTTGCTTTTCTATTTTCCTAATTTGGATGATATTTCCCTTAATGTACTGTTTTGGATGCATTACAGGCAGAAGAATATACTTTTGCCTGTTTCTGATCCATGGTGCTGCTGTGCCCTATTAGCACTGTGTGAGAAGCATCCCTAAGTATATTTAGGGGAATTCAGCTTGGCTCTGGTTATTTACAATTCTAATGTTCCACCCTGTTTTGCAAATCTGATTTTGAATGTACATTAAATACACACATCTTAGATAAAGAGGAATCTCCCACAACAAGTATTCATGTCCATGACTGCTCTGTCCTGCTGTCCACTGGCTGCTCTGGCTTTCCAGGAAGAAATGATGGGTATTTAACCACGTTACATCTGCATACTGAAGTTTCCAAGGCTTTCATTAACTTGCAAATATTTATCGTGGGTAGCCTTTATCTGAAGAATTTTCTAAATGTCAGTGGCCACAAAAGAAACTCTTAGTCCATTTTACTGCCTAATTTATCTCTCCCCTTTGCTATTCTAACTTCAGTAACCCCAAGGACCCAAGGTACACAGGGCTAACAGGCCAGGAGAGTTTTAACAGTTTACTTTGGGAAGAAAAGTGGGATGTAAGTCCTGTGGAAGTCCATAAAAGATATTCTTTTTGCTTTATTTAATGATCACTAAACTTTAAAAGTCTCAAAAAAGATATTCCTCCTCTTTCACTTAGCAATCTCTAAACATGCAGAGAGCTGGAAACACATTTTACTGCAGGTTTAGAGGGCTTTCTCTTATCTTGCCTGTATTTAAAATGTATTTAAAATATACAGCTTGTGTGAGTGCATGTCAGTGGACCTGAGCATGGAGACACAAGATTCAACACTTTTATCTAAGGCACACAACTGCAGACCATGGGACCACAAGCATTTTGCAGGATATATGTGTATTTTGTTTGCCTACCGGCTACTGCAAAAGCTCTCCAGCTGCAGCTGCAAATGCAGTTTGAGCAAAAGCTGAACGGCAGTTGCATCGAAGTTATTTAAAACGCCCAGGAACTTTGCAAACCCTGAGGATAAGCGGGAGCTGGGACGGACCGTGAGGCAGGATGGTGTTCCCGGGCAGAGACCGGGCTGCAGGACCCATCCCCAGCAGGATCCATCCATCCCCCGCAGGATCCATCTATCCCCCCGCAGGATCCATCCATCCCCCGAGGATCCATCCATCCATCCCCCGAGGATCCATCCATCCCCCGCAGGATCCATCCCCCC